>JAPDPK010000272.1:0-32376 GCA_031772115.1 Heritiera littoralis
CACCTACGCTACGTTCAAGACGTGCAGCCTCCAAATACTCTGGAGACCGTGTACCGCTTTTCCAATTTTCGTATGGCGATGCTGTACACCTTCTTTTGGAGCTTCCGGTGGGACCTGATGCGAGCGCGCGAAAAACTGCAGTCTGTCAAAGAGGATCCCGCCCTCACATTTCAAGCACGATTGCGCAAAGATCGATTGCGGTTTCGAGATGGCTAAGAGCGGCGCGTTTTGGTGCCAGCCTCAATTTGGCTCCGCAGGCCGCATCTGCGCTCTCGTTGCGCTGAAATACTCATCCATTGCTTTCATCGAGGACAAGCGTGAAGAGGAGGCCCAGTGGTGCTCGAAGCTGTCCACGCATATCAGAACCAACACACTCTGTTCGCCTAAGATTCTTTCGATCGTGGACTACTCCTGAAATCTGGACGTGGCTTCGGGTCCACATCCCTGACTGCTGTTGTTCCTGCTGGCGTCACAGGCTGTGATTACTCTAATTTTCAAATAGGTTTCACTTGATTGATTGTGTGTATGCTAAAATGTAAGATTACGAATTGGACTATTATGTCTATGTATACCTCCGTATAGCAAAAGCAAGTTGAATCCGCGGTTGACTATGCAGTCATGTTCTCGAGATCTGTCACGTCGCTCATGAACACTGTTACGGGACTGCGCTGTAGCTCCTGACAGCATCGCTCTACTCAGCTGGAGACCTCGCTGTTGATGTTGCGACCAGGCGCATCGGCTGACGCTACGCAGAGGAGCAGACAAGCCTAGCGAGCGCCACAGCAGACCTGAAACGTGGCGCCAGCGCCGGCTCCCTCGAGGCGCTCAGCCAATCAGCCATCAATCGTCCGTTATTACGCCGTCTTCTGACGTGCCCTTCCAAGGGCACTGAGATTTTGCAAAATCAGCCTTAGCGTTCCTGAAACTTGAGACACGGCACAAGTCAGCTTCGACGAAAATTCTTTAGATGTGGCTGGTGACCAACGAGTCGTCGACGGACAGAGCCTCAGAGTCATGAGTGTCCGTCTGGGCAAGGGTGCGTACAATTTTCGATTCTGGCCTATCACAACGAAGAAGGCGGTCCTATGTCGCGCTTCGAAGTTTTACCAGAACTGGCAGTGAGGCGCATTTGGCGAACTCGTTGGCTGCAGTAATGACGTAGACTGACCACCCAGCTCAACGCAAGCGATCTGCCTGTTGGGTTCTGGACTTTAAGAGGCCTCTCTTGAGGGTGATAAGCGCTCAAGAATGAGGTCGCGCGTACTATGCTGAAAGGTCAACGATCGGGCAGGGCGCAAGCAACCATCAAGCCAAGCCTTGCAAGAGCCTGAGTGGTAGCATTAGCCAAAATGGGCACAGCGTCTTGTTCTACTGCGTCGATGCCAAGGTTGTGGTGCATGCAGCCTTGCTCGAGTCTCTTTAGCGAGCTCAAGATCATGGCGCGCTGCGCTGCAGCTCGATATGGCCGACCTGGATGCGCCCGCAGCAAGCCTGTCGACGATGGACGCATACCAAATCCCTGCCTGTGTGGGGATATTGTTAACCACCATCCACAGCATGCAGCGCCGATTACAATAGCTTCCTAGATATTGGCTGATAGCCACTGATGGTGTAAGACAATTCATGCTCGCTTAAATAGGGTGACACCCTCGCAGTTCAAAGTATCTCAAGCCCCAAAGCCTTGTACCCACGCTGTAAGAAGCTTTGCAAGGTCTCTCTGCTGTATGTCTTACGACTGGTATGATATTCCGTGCAGCAACAGCACGTCCTGAGATCTAGGGAAATAGGTCTGAGCGACGCATTGAATTTGACCTCGATCGTTGCGACCTCTAAGTTTTTACAGTTTGCAACGATGATGACAGAAGAGAAACACTGGAACTTGGCGACCAGCTCGACGCGCCGAAAGACCGAGTAGAGTCAGCTTGACTTTCTTCGAAGAGGTGGAGAACAACAATTTTGCAAAACTGTGGCCCGTAGCTCCGCGGATCTTGTGTCAGCGACGGCGAACTCCATGCTTGCTGAAGCGAAGCCCAAGCCACTGCTTCCTCAGTCTCTCGGACCTTTCTCCCGCGCCCCTGGAGCTGGCAATACCTGCAGAAGACATGACAAGATTCTGCTGGCGCCGAAGGGGCTCGAGCGCGGCAAAAGTTTGACCCAAAGCGTTGAAACAAATCCACAGTATGTGGCCCACTCGGAACTCCTCGCTGACGAAGTCTGGTGTCCAAACTCAGCGCATTCAGGTGGACCCGCCAGAGGCTCGTGCTTTGGCATCACATACGCCGATCTCATTCACATTCGCCGCGTGACCACGTTGTGATGATTTGAGAGGCTGAAAGCGCAGTGTCGCCTTGGAAGGGTGACCAAGTGGCAAAAAAAATTGTTTCTGATTCTGAAGCACAAGTGATTCCGCCCCTTTGAAACGAAAGCGCTTGTCGAAAGCGGCTACTGGCTCGGATAGTAAACTTCGACTGCAGGGTCAAGTGCCTGGGTCAAAGCCGCGTCGAGAGTGGAGGCGACCGAACGTACAGTACCGTTCGAGGTTGCTGGGCGGTATTCGTGGATAGCATGGCTATCGAAGGCGCCTGAATTGACGCCACGACGGCGGAAAGAATCATCTGAGACGTGGTCAATAATCTTGGCTCACGATTTGAATTTTGACAGCTAGGACCTCTGGCGATGGTGGACTGTGCCTGGAACAAAGCTTAGCTGCAGATCTAGAGCTCGATGTGGTGAATTTGTCTGCTGGCGTGCATTAGGCCAGGAGTCATCGGGCCATAAATCCAGCGTGCAGAAGATCTGAGCCATGGGTGCCAATCGCATGCGTTTGACACTATCATGATTTTCAATACATTGAAACTTGACACAACGTCAGAGCTTCCCATCCATACCATCCCTGACAACGACCCCTTGCAGCTCATGCATCTAGAATGGATTAGCGTTCTTCGGTGGAGCCGCAAGGACCACAAGTATCTCATGTACCGTGCACGCGCACGGCTCGTGGGCATATGATCGCCCATCGTTCCGCGCTCCTGGGATGTCGCTTGCGCACGATAAAAGTAAGTCAAAGGCGACACCACTTCGACCAGCAGTTTCAGCGTCAACACGACAAGCAAGAAATCTGGACTTGTTGATCATGAATAATGGCCAAGGTCAGCAGGCCTTGCTCGGCGCGCGCATCGCAGATACTCCGCAGAGGACAGATCTCCGCATTTCGCTGCATAGCTGCGGCACCGCATGAATTGGCCATACCCCCCCAAGCAGGAGAGCGATATTTAGTATTCGCACCCTACCTCAACGAGTTGGGGGGGCATGACGTGTCATCTGGCTTTCCTGGACTTCAAGGATCTCTTGAGCTCCAGCAAGGACGAGGCGAAGCTGGGGTCGAATCCTCTTCTGAGCTCGAAATAACTGATGGTGACTATCTCGGGTCCTTTTCGATGGGACGCTTGCGTAGTCGCTTCAAGGAAGATGTTCTAATCAGAGCTCTGCCTGTTATCTCACCGCTTAAGATCAACTGAGCACCGCAGACGTGGGCACGCTTGGATTATTCCCGCAAGTCTGACAGTCTGAGGTGGAAGTTCGGTGTGTTGAGACGGTGAGAGATCAGTGTTGCCGAAGTCAAGAAGAAGTGGACGCCAGCGACGCGAGGTCTTAATCTTGGCGAACGGCGGTGGATGGACAGCTGGGTGGAATGATTGTAGCACCAACTGCGCGCCATTCGATGGTGACTATACATCACAATTTTTCGTCTCCTGAAGTTTTCCCGAATGTTCAGTGGATGGGCTTGCGCGCGACGGCATTGTGTTTTTTCGCCTTCAGATCAGGAATTCTGAACATCTAGAGTCGGAAAGACCGTCGAATCTTCGCCATAAGACCAAGTGTTTCCTGAGAGGTGTTCTTCCAACTCTCGTAAGCCTCAAACGTTCGACGACGACATGGCCGACGCCCCACTGTATGTTGTGAATATTAGAAATGACTCGATCGCCGTATGATAACTTGATATCAGGGGCGCAGCTGCCCTCAACGGCGTGCAGGTGGAGGCTCTTGTGGGTGTTCACCTCCTAAGCGTACGGACGGCAGTCTGACGAGCCCAGGTCGTCATGAAACTCATCAAGCACTGCTCACAAGCCTTCCCGGCCATCGCCACGGGCTCACTGGTTGGCATGGACGTCAACGGCATGCTCGAAATCACAAACTCCTTTCCATATCCCGTCCCGGACTCCATCGCACTCGATACCCATCAAGATACCCTACAAAACATGGGGGCTGCAGCCCCACGCACCAAGGCCAACGCTGCATATCAAAATGAAATGATCAAGTTTCTGCGTGAAGTCAACGTCGATGCAAACAATGTCGGCTTCTACATCAGCACGAGCATGGGCAACTTCATCAACTCTGCCCTTATCGAGAATCTTCATTTTTTCCAGAAAGAGTTGAACGAACGGACGGTTGCGTTGGTGCACGATGTGAGCAGAAGCGTCCAGGGAAGCCTCAGCCTACGAGCTTTCCGACTATCACCGCTATTCATGACATCCTTCAAAGAGAACAAGTTCACTACAGAGAAGTGCGTGTAGATACGCCCGCGATCAAAGACCACCCTACTGACAGAAGCTCACAGCCTTCAAAAGTCCGGCCTTCGCTACCAAGACATTCTCATCGAGCTCCCAGTTCAGATCCACAATTCCCACCTTCTCACTTCGCTTTTACACGAGATGCCAAATGCGCCGCCCAAACAAGACCTCTCCTTCCCACCCTCCCTGGCCGCGCTCAACGAGTCCGTTGCAAACCAGAACGCTACCGCACAACCGCTCGCCCCCAACCTTGATACCCTCGACCTATCCATCGACCCTTTTCTCGAGAAGACTTGCGACCTCATGCTTGACAGCATCGAGAATCACCATACCGAACTCAACAACCACCAATACTACCAACGATCGCTTGCGCGTGAGCAAGCAAAGATCAGCGCATGGCAGCAAAAACGAAAGGCGGAGAACGTGACGAGAGCTGCGGCAAAGCAGTCGTTGCTACCAGAGGATGAGTGGCAGCGGTTATTCAAGCTACCGCAAGAGCCGAGTAGGCTGGAAACGATGCTCAACTCGCGGCAGATCGAGCAGTATGCGAAGCAAGTGGATGGCTTCACAGCGAGCGTGAGCGGCAAGATGTTTGCTGTAAGAGGTGGGCTACTGCCAGAAGGATGACAGTCAGAAGAGGTCGATAAGAATGAGAGATCATCTCACACGGATGGGAAGCTCACGTACATGAGATAGATGAAAACGATGGCGCAGATCCAACGATTGCTTACTCTACACTCCAAGGTCTCTACATTCATTGAGACATGACGGCGTCGTCTCTTCGTACGGCCTACTATTCTCCAATTCTTCCGCCACGGGATTCAGAGTCTGCATCTTGATGCCAGCTGCAGAATTCTTGGCGCAGAAAAGCACATGGTGCCCCGATATCGTGATTCAAAGACAATTATGAGCCGTCGAGGACCCTTTGTTCTGTACAGCTGTCTGTGAAATGCTCTTGAGCGCGCACCGGAGGCATGTCTGGCACCGAAATCAAGCCAGTTGCAACGGTGAGTTGGCTGCACGACGCTGCTCGCTGTTACCTGCCCTCGGCAGACCGTCAATGACGTAGAACAATTTCTGTGTACTTCTCCAAGCCGAGGATCTCATTCTTCGTGTCATGGTCTTGCCCGCGGACACAAGTAGTACTTTATGGGAGATGTTCAAGATAAGTATTGCGGGTCACGCCATGCCTCCACGAATAACCTGAATCTACGTCTTGCGTAGGTCTTCAAAATATGTGTTCGACCGTTCAGCGATATAAAGGCCAGTCTGACCAGCAAACGTGCGCAAGATGCACCGGCCGTTCCAAGTCAAACTGACGTAGCTTTCGCAGTCGAGAAGGAAGACTTAGTTTTCGGGGAATAGTGCAACCAGTTCGCTGCTGCTGCAATATCTTGAACATCAATTTGGCATGCAAAGGTAAGTCACGGAGCTCATACGCTACTCATGTCGGGATCATGGATGAAAGATGACAAAGTTGTAGCAATGGGCCAGTGGGCGCAGGCGGCATCGTCATCTTACACGCCAAGAACGACAATGTCGTGCATCTCTTCCGTATCAAATTCAACCTCCATTTCCATCGCAGGAGAAGCAATCACTAGTCAACCATTGTTGATCTCAAAGAGCTGCATCACTTTGAAACATAACAACCCATTCGAAATGCGACCTCATGACTAGCAAGCAACATATTAGGGTTCCGTTTGTTTAGTGATGGCTCTTTGTCAAGCTGGGCAGTATGAGCCTACTCAAACTTCAACATTGAACGCGCACTGCATGTTATAAGCCGAGAACGCTACGGGTGCAAAACTTCTGTGCACCGCCTCTTTGAGCCTGCAGCTCAAATAACAATCAAGCATGGAGAGAGAAGTGTTTGGGGTAGTACGCTTGGCTCAGTTTGCTATCTGTGTTAGGCTTATCTGCATCGTTGATCACACGCAATCAGTAAGCCTCTGTGTTCCTTTCATGTACCTTCTCAGTTCCTCCCTCTGGCGAAACGCCGAGTCTTGCCAGCGCAAGTGACCGTGATACGCAAGCGCCTCGGTCAGCTCGTGTGAGGGTTGATCTGGGCGTTCTGGAATGTGCTGGATGAGGTTCAGTAGAATACTTTGAAGACAAAGCAAATTGTGGACGAATCTGGACTCATGGTCATGAGAGAAACCTTAATGGCGTCGGCCCTGCTCGTCTCGGCGAGCCTTCGCTTCTGCGGCTCTACGCTCCTCTTCACGCACCCGGGCTCGATGGCATATCAAGCACGTGTCGTTCTTGTCGACCCACTTAAGAATTTCGGGATTGTTGTTGCTGCTGCAGTAGTGTCCATGACCCTCGTTGATGCAGACGTCGGCGGTAGTGTAGCAGGTGAGGCTGTTTCAATTTCGTCAGCTGCTCATATTTCATGACAAAGCGATTCTCACGTATCAACGAGCAGACATGATGCCAGTTCGTGCAGACTTCTAAGAGCGCGTGAGCTTGTGTGCTTGAATGTGCTCTGGGATGATATGTTGTGGAAGAATTTAGTGTTCAAAGTGCGAGTTGTGATGTTAAGAGATTTTCAATGGAACTGATTGCGTGGCCAGGTTCGTTGAGTCTGAGTCGTCAAAGACGGTAGGCAAAAGCGCATCAAGTCTAAGCTTTCATTGGCGGATGGTGAGGTTTAAGGTGCACTTGCAGGTCTCGTGTCTCGTCGTCTCCAACTCCGATATATCGCCACGTTTCTCAAGATCGAATAAATGATCGCAGTCCTACCGCTACTCCACGAGGAAACTTGGCAAACAATACCACACAAGCAGCCACCATTTTGCTGCAACGACTTCGGTTATCTTTTCTGCTCCCTGCGTGCCGATCTTGCAAAGCAGGACCGAGCAAAGAGAGTGACCAGTCATGGTGCTTCAAACACCTGTCGATTAATCTGAAAACTCAGCCATGTCAAGTTCCTCTGAAAAGTTGGAGGAGGTTCTGGAGGAATTCGCGGAAGTTCTTGCAAATTGTCGCTTCAGCGGCGTTCCCGCACTTGCTGCTCGCATCCTGTGCGAACAGACAACTGCCCACTGTTCACGTCCAAATGGCTCCCAGCATTTGGGGTGTGCGAAACTCTGCGACAATCCGCTGTCCGGCGGGTTAATATCTTGTATATTGTAGAATTTAGCGACGGTATCAAATGGCTGTTGCGTACTCCCAAGAAAGGTTCCCCGGAGCGATTTACTGAGCACGATCGGACAAAATTTATCGCTATCATAGGAATCACGAAACGACTGCGTCGAGAGACGGCAATTCCGGTTCCACAAGTCTTCGACTATGATCCTGTTTCCAAACAATCGGCGTTCCATTCGTTCTCATGGAATATGAGGATGGGAAGTTGCTCGCCGATGTTTGCAATGAGGGAGCGCAACTCGAGCCTGCACTTTTACAGGCACGTCGCACGTCTTTACAGGAGAGTGCTTCTTATGACCCAGCTCTCTGCATATCAGTACGATCAAGGAGGCACTCCTACCTTTGACGATGAGGGCACCTTGCTGTCTATGGAACCCTATTCGATCGCCTATTGCCCTGCGACTTACCTTGCCCAACAGGAACAAGGAGATGATTCCATTGAAATTGTAGACAGAGCCGGTCCTTTCACGTCGATCAAATCAACCTTCATGGATATTTTGAGAAGCCTGTCTACGGGCCCTCATCGCGACGGCACTCCTTCAGATATCTACATTATTCAATTGTTTCTGGAGTGGACTCCTTGGCCTAATGATACGGAGACTTTCGCGCTGTGTCCTCCGGATCTGTATCAGCAAAATTTCATTGTCTCTGATGATGGCCGTGTAAGTGCCATTATCTACTTGACGACATCTCGACCGAGTCAACGTGGAATGGTAACCTGAGCTATCCCCCGTTTCTGACATTAGATTGGTCATAGCCACCCACTGCAGACAGAGGCGTGAGAGAGAAGATACTGCTGTATTGACACCACACCGCAAGGAATACGCTGAAGCAATTTGAGCAAAATTACAGAGTCAGGGACAGAACGGTGATGATGTTACCAGGACTCGCCTTTCACTCATTTCCAACTCAATCAGCAGCGCTTCAGCCTACTCAACAAGCATGGCTCGTATTCCACAAAAGCTGTTCAAGGAAGTCCTGAATGTCATTGACAACGATCCTGACATGTCGTAGCCGTGTCTCGAGAACGTTGATGATGAAGACGAATATAGGAGTACGACGTCGAAAAGCAGTTCCGAGGCTGGCGATGGCTCAGAAGATATCTCTGGAAGCATACACGGTCTAAATCCGGAAGACACTGGAGACGTCTTGCCTAGACCTGTGTCTGACGATGGCGCGCATGATCTGGAGACTGCTATCGGCAATGGTTTTCAAACAGATGAAAGCAAGGAATTCGCTTCACAGTCGGATGTGCCGTCTTCGCCGCAATACGCAAAATTTACAAAGGGCATTACGATGATGATCGATACTGGCGCTTTGTCTTCGATCTGAAAGATGGCATCGTCGTAGTCGAGCGGATTGAGGCTTTGCATGTAGGGTGGGAAAAACTTTGGAAAATGGTGGCTGCCGGGGAAAATTATTAAGAATCACTCAAGAACAGCGGGTAGATCATTTTCTTCCATGATGCCAGGTGCAACAAATGCGGAAGCCAAGGGCCAAAGTGGTGAGTCGAAAAAATATGTTATCTCATCATTATCAATGAGCGTGTTGGTGCCAATCTGCAAATGTGCGCCCGTTTGGCAAAGCGTGCTAGAAATCTGGCAATACCTTCCAAATATGGTCAAAATATAGAGATTTCGGAGAAACTCTGCAAATTTGCAGTTGGTTGCACACTTTGGCCAATTGGCTGGTGATTGCCAGGGAGGGTGTCTCTGGAGGTGGCGTTACACAGACGATAATACACGATAATTGAAGCCACAAATCTATATTTTTTAGCCGCTATTAGGGGTCTCTGCTCTTCTGCTCTTCTTCTATTAAGTTCTGCTTGTCTTCTGTTCTTCTACACAACGACAAAATTACTTAACGACTCGCCCATCCAACGACTCAACGACTCAGCGACTCAGCGACTCAGCGACTCAATGACTCAGCCGCTCAAAGCACGACTCAAAGAACGACTCAAAGCACGACTCAAACAACAACTCAAACAACAACTCAAACAACAACTCAAACAACAACTCAAACAACAACTCAAACAACAATTCAAACAACAACTCAAACAACAACTCAAACAACAACTCAAACAACAACTCAAACAACAACTCAAACAACAACTCAAACAAACAACTCAAACAACAACTCAACAACATATTACCATGTCTTCTACTGAAACTTCTTCCTCCGTTAGGCTAATAGAAGCCTTTAACGACGCTGCTCGTCAAGCATTCAATTAATACCTTACACAAGCGCCAGCTAGTAAAAAAAAAACGACATGTAACACAAAACAAATATAATAAGATTACTAGATTCCTACGTAATAACCCAGTTAAACTTACATAGTTCTATAGGATAATAAAGCTTACTAATTTAGTCGCCTATAAGAAATAGTCAGTAAAGCAGAAGTATCGTCTAATTATTAGCAAGGCCTATCGACATCTCGGCCCAGTACTAAAAGAGGTGGTCGTCAAGGAGGACATATTTAATTAGATGGCTGAGCGTCACTGTAAGGCTCACAATCATACAAGTATTAATTAGCTTAACTATAAGGATTAAATATAGAGTATTACGAGACAAGATTAGCTAATACTATACCCTCACTATTAAGTTTATATTAATTACCGTTATTAGCAGTTAGTTCTAAAGCATATAAAGTATATTAAGAGTATTTATCTACTACACTATATTTAGTTAGATCTTATCGACTTTCAACACATACCAGTTAATAGTAAGAAGTAGCTCTATGTTATAAAGGATTATTATACTCACTTTCTCAGAGCATAGCTAATAGCAAGTAAGTATACCATTTAAGTTACTAGCTGTCTTATTAACTTCTTTGAAGTGTATAGAATAGTAGTAATTATATAAAGTAACAACAGTACTAAGTTTAAGTTAGTTATTAAAGAGCTATTTTACACAACTAGTATTTACCTTATTAATAGCCGTCTATACTACCCTTAGTCACAGGGCTCTATTAAAAGTACAGACAAAAATTTAAAAGCTCGTATCTAGTAGGTTATAATAGCGAAGCTAAGTCTCAGTTAGGTAACAGTAACTCATACTACTATACACCATTATAATCAGACTTATTATCAGAGTATCTAGATGTCGCCGTACAAGGTATTTTTCTAGTAGAGCCCCTTCCGCCCATCTCAGTAGTTAATTCTAACAGAGTAAGAGGTTAAGGATTATACCGTTTAGGAGGTATATACAGATGAGTGGCGCGAAGGCGAAGTACAAGCGCGTCTATTAGAGACAGAGGAGGTAGATGAGGCGGCGTTCCTTGATGAAGAGCAGGCTACTACAGTCAATAATTAGTTCCAGTCTGATAAGAGTTAAGACTCTTTCAAAGGCGTTAATAAGCTCCCACCTTTAAACTTAGATCTAAGCCTTATAGAGGAAGATCTTAGTACTAGAATTACTCAATAAGTAGACCTTTAGCTGTCACGCTTTCAATCATTATCTCACGCAATCGCCAGCTAGAGAAAAGAAACGCCGCGTGACTCAACAGAAATATGAGGAGATAATGAGATTTATACGAGATGATCCGATAGAGCTTGCGCAGTTCTACGGATCAATGAGGCTCACTAATGCTGAGGCGTACAAGAAATGGTCAGCAAAGTGTTGTGAATACTGCTCCTCAGCTGCGGTGGCCCCTAGTTGCTAATTATCATTCAGCTCGGCAGGAACCAGGATCCAGCTCGGTGCCGATCAGGAGGTAGTGCCAGAGGCAGGCTGAGCAATAGTAACTGCAAGATAGAAAGGGACCTCCTGGACGCTGTAGAGTAATGTTGTGCGTTGTGCAGTGGATACTGTCGCTGTGTTGCTACTACTGACCTTGCTTATTTACAGCGTACAGGAGACTCCTTATATATCCTACGTTGCTGCTCCTACCGCTCAGCACTGCCTCCTGATCGTCACCGAGCTGAACCCTGATCGCTGCCGAGCTGAATACTGATCAGCACCTAAGCATTTGCCACCTCAGCGATGGAGGAGTATTCACAACAAGTAATAAGGTCAGTAGTAGTAACTAGTTGCAGCGAGCGACGAGCACGAACTATGATAGAACAACTGGATCGAGAACAGTGTAGTAAATGAACTCGCTACACCTTCGCCCAACACGTATATTTCGTTTACTAGTTGTGACTGAGCTGTAGTCATGTGACCTTTTGTCTGTGTTTATGCCAGAAGATAACGAAACTACGTGCAGGCACCGCCACAGCGGAGTTGCTCATATCTTGGCAAGGGGTGTGTCTCGCCACGGGGGGTGTCTCGCACGCAGGGACGGACGTTAGGGCGAAGACGGTATCAGATAGCTATTTGCTATTGATACTAAGACTTATTTCGAAGGCCATGCGCACAATTGAAGGCTAGAATATTATCGACAAAATCATAGAACATATCCTGATCAGATCGAGAGGTAAGGTTAAGATGAAACACGTTAGTAAATGATCCGTGCGGATAAAGTTTCGAAGAGTGTGGAAAATGGGAAGGCCGGTTTTGCAAAGGTTGCTAGACGGCATTTACCGGTAAGATAGGGTATAAAAAGGGTGACTTCTATCCGTTGTAATCAGTAAGTAAGGTCCGTAGTAGTAGTACAACGACAGTATCCACTGCACAACGCACAACAACTCTTCTCTATTCCCAACCTCATCACTCAAACGTGCAAATCAAGTCAGCTAGCCTGAAGTGTCTGAGGTTATAAATGAACGGGTTTTTGGTGGAGTGATGGACTCAGCGAGGCCCTAGAGATCTCGCCGTCAAGAGGCACAAAAGGTAAACCCGCTGCCATCAGACGTCTATGTGACCACCCCCGGCATCAGTTTCTACAGAGCTGCCATCCAGTGCTGTTCCGTCTAGATCTCCTTCGAGATCTTGATTCTCAACATCATAGTGAGCACACTCTGTTCTGCTCTTGACGCTGTTCACTCGCTTCCACCAACTCTTGTGGTCCGTTGAACAAGGCCTCATTCAAGACTTGACTGAGATCTATTTGATCCTTGACAATGAAGCATCTCCCACCCAGTATTCCTCCAACTTCTACGACCCCAGGCCCATTTCCCGCAACTGTTCTGGACTGAAGGTTACAACATCCTCGAACCAAACTTGGTATCGGTGCGTCGTCCAATACACAAGGCGCTGGAGAGCTCGGATGAGCTTGTAGGTTCTGATACGGAGCTTGTAGACCACTTCTCTTCCATGCGCCACAGAACGGTCTTATTTCCTTCTTGTACGGCAATGAACAATTGCCATTGCGAGCCCGACGTATATATCATTGCTAGCTCAGGCAACCGTGATGTTTCCGCTTCTGGATGACCAAAGTGGCGCAAGAGAGAGCGCAATTTGGCAAAAGAGGCTGCTGCCACATTGAAAGCTGGAGCTTTGCCTTTCCTTCGCCTTCGCCGGGAGGGCTTCGCTTCAATACTGACGGCGATCGGTTTCATCACTAACGTATGAAGATCTGTAGCGTTGAAGCTGCGGTTTGGCCGACCGTCGAGGTTGCTGGAAAGCATCTTCAATTTTTTTAGAACTGAATACAATAGCGAAGTCGATTCTGCTACCTGTCTCGGCGTCTTTGGGGAGATACTCTGGATTTACTGAGGCATTTAGCCTAGGTGCATTAGGTCAGTGAGCGGCTACAAGAACGAGAATAGCAGTGCCATTAGAAATGGGACAAACATACACGACTTTCGCTTTGACTGACGGATACGAGCTTGACAACTCGCAAGCCAGTTTCAAGACAGGGTATTGCACAGTATGATTCCAGCCAGCCTCAAGCTCGAACTCGTCTGTGCACTCTGCTGAATCTGCGGTAATCCGTTGCACGTCCTTAATGTCGGGCATTTCTCCAAGCTTTTTGTTGTTGTGATCTCTATCAAAAAGGAAATCCTGGCGAAATTCTCTCTTGTAGACGCTTGTCTGTAGTGATCCATCATGTGGAAAGGTATAACGCCATAGCCGGCCTGTAGGTCAAGCATGTCTTCCCAAAGCCTCTGCGCTCTTCGAAGCCGTCAGGCATGCCACCAGTCTCGCATCCACGATCGATCGAGTGCTTGCGTCATGATGGGATTAGACAGGCCGCGCATTTCCGCTTGCCGCTTGACTGGGCTAGAAGGACGTGAGATAGCCCTCGAAGAAGAAGATCCTGCGGCAGTAAGAGGAAGAGGCGGAAGGAGTGTTGTATCGTTGGATACACTTTGAGACACAGCAGACCTTATCGGCAAATTTGGGGCTGCGGTACTGCGAGTGACTCGGTTGTTCGTATGAACTTGGCTCTGGGTTGCATTGGGATCTTTGTTGTTCTTCCTTCCTCTTCTTGGTTTTTTACCCGATGGCTCTGTTGATGACGACGGAATTTCAGCGACATTAGGCGCCATAACTTGTCTTCTCCAGTTGCCAGAGGTGGGCTCTAAGGCTTGTCGTGCGATTGTCCGAGGAGTTTCTGGCGCGACGGTCTGTCTCTTGCGCTTGTTCGTTGATGGACGGTGCTGTTGGTAGTTGGGGAAGTTGCGTGAGCCGAGAAAGTCGGGTACACTACTCAACCATGATTTGACGGAGTCTGCAGGATCTGCCATGGCGAAGAAGAAGGATGAAAATTTGACCTACACGTAACTGAAGTGCAAGCAAGCGTTGGATACGATGGTGACAGGCCAGCGGCGTTGCTACGGTAAGTCCGCCTACCGCCTACTGTAATGTGTTGCATGGACAAGCTCACATGGTGCAAATTACCTGTTTAGGCAGTTCAGTATAGTAAGGGTTGTACAACCCTAAGACTGGCTCCTCCAACCATAGGCAGAGTTCTATATAGAACCCACTCAAGTAGAGCCAATGAGATCAATCCATTCTAGCCTATTTTGCGCCCCATTCAACATAATGAACCAACCGTCTAATGAACCACCCTGCTCAAATCGCCACCTTCACAAAAAATGCTATTAAAATTGTACGTAGTGCTAATTACAATAAATGCTTGCGCCAAAATATTAAACTAGTTATCCTAATCAGATCTATTAGATATAGACTCCCCAAGCCCTAAGTTGCTTGTTAGCGGCGGTGCTAGATCACTAGGGTGGTTCTGCGCTTCTTGATTATTTACCACTTGTTAGAACCGTTCGTTTAGGTCTATAGTAGTTTTCTTTGGTCTACTAGCTTCGTACGTGTCTAGACGCTACTGCTGAGAGGTTATTTGGAGCTGTTGGTGCGCTGCTTGCGTACTAAGAGTATTAAATACTTTACTGGTCTTCTAAAGGAGACGACGTATTACCTGTAGTGTTGATATCTTTGCCGCCTGTTGAAGTAATTGCCGCTGATTTACTAGAGTATATATCGCTAGCTCTTCTCCTTCTTTGACTGGTGTCTGTGGCCGGTGTAGGGTCTCTGTTCCTTCTTCTATTAGCTAATTTATAATAAAGTGCCCTCGTAGTACCTTTTCTGGGTTAAAAGGGACGATTCTAGCTATTCTAAACTCTAATTAAATATTACTTTAGGTTAGCCGCTTTATACGTATATTCTAATAGAAAGAAATAAACTATTGTTTCTTAATTAACGAGTTATTATTTAGACGAGAAAGAGTGGTAATCTAGGTACGATATTAGCTCTTTATCGCTAAGAAATATAATAAATTGAGCGGCTGAAGGATATAGCTGGTATGTAGAGGTAAGAAGATAAGGTGGACGTGTTGGTGCCAATGTGCAAATTGTCGCCCGTTTGGCAAAGCGTGCTAGAAATCTGGCAATACCTTCCAAATTTGGTCAAAATATAGACCTTTCAGAGAAATTCTGTAAATTTGTAGTCTATTACACGCTTTAGCTAATTAGCTAGTATTGGTCAGATGGTTTATAGTTACACAGACGATAATACACGAGAATTAAAGCTACAAACCCATGTTTTCAGCGCTATTTTCGGCGCTGTTAGGGGTCTCTGCTATCCTGCTCCTCTACTATTACCTTCTGTTGCTGCGGTCTACAATTAGCTTCAGCACAACGACTCAACTACTCAACAGCGACTCAACGTACAAAAGCGACTCAACGTACAAAAGCGACTCAACAACCGTCTAACAACAGCGTAAATACAACGTACCATGTCTTCTACTAGATCCTCCTTCTCCACTAGAGCTACCTCCTCTACCACTAGGTAAATTAAAGCCTTCAACAATAATACTCGTCACGCATTCAACTAATACCTTATATAAGCACTAGTAGGAGAAAAGAAACGTCGTATGACTCAAGAAAAATATAAAGAGATTACAAGATTCCTACACGATAATCTAGTTAAGCTAGCCTAGTTCTATAGATTAATAAAGCTTACTAATACTATCACCTATAAGAAGTAGTTAGTAAAGTAGAAGTATCGACTTATTAATAGCAAGGCCTATCGACACCTTAGCCCAGTTCTAAAAGAAGTAGTTATTAAGGAGAACATATTTAATTAGATAACTAAGCGCTATTGTCAGGCTTACAACCATGTAACTATTAATTAGCTCGACTATAAAGATTAAATATAAGGTGTTACGAGACAAGATTAGCTTATACTCTACCCTCATTGTTAGGTATGTGTCAGTCATCGTTATTAGTAGTTAGTTCTAAAGCGGACAAAGTATATTAAGAGTAATTTTCCTCTATACCATATTTAGCTAGATCTTATTAACTTTTAATATATACCTATTAATAATAAGAAGTAGCTCTATGTAGTTAAGGATTATTATACTTAGTTTATCTGAGCTTAGCCGATTAGAAGTAAATACACTACTAAAGTTACTAGTTGTCTCATTAAGTTCTTCGAGGCGTATAGTATAGTAGTAATTACTTAGAGCGATAACGGCGCTAAATTCTAATTAGTTATTAAAGAACTCTTTCGCGTAACTAAAATTTACCTCATCTACAACAGGCTATACCACCCTTAGTTACAAGGCTCTATTAAAAGCGCTAATAAGAATTTAAAAGCTCGTATTTAATATATTTTAATAGCACAGCTAAGTCTTAGCTAAGTAATAGTAACTCGTACTACTATGTATAACTATAATTAGACCTATTATTAGAGCCTTTAGATGTTGCTATATAAGGCGTTTTTCTAGCGACGAGTATTTTAGCCAGCTTAGTAGCTAGTTCTAACAAAGTAAGAGATTAAAGATTATAAAGTCCTAGAGGTGTATATAGACGAATAGTATAAAGGTGAGGTATAAGAGCGTCGTGTGATGGGTTGACCCCATACCACAGGAGGATAGGATGTACAACCAGCCATATCCATGCCAGCCACACCACAACCAGCACCTCCCAACCAGCCACTCCGCCAGGTCATCTATCAGGTCCATCCATATAGTATAAGTAGACGTAGCGAGCATGTAGATAGTTTAGTTCTTTAAGTGAACCTCCTTATAAATAAACAAGTTAGCACTCCTACCTTTGTTTCAGGTGCCAACCCGTGACATTAGGTTCACTTCTCTTTAACCAACAGAACGGAACAGTATTAACGGAACAGAATAGTACCAACGGAACAGTACCAACGGAACAGTTTCAACGGAACAGAACAGTACAACAGAACAGAACAGTAATAATAGAACGGAACAGCACTCACAAAGTAGAACAATACTACTATATGATAAACCCGCTCCCATAGATCCTACAACTTCTGCTACAATTAATTACTAGTTTACCTATAATGCCCAACAATAATCAAGGAAATCTAACAACCTCTTCTTTAGACGATACGCCTATAACTATCTCTCAGCTACTAGATACACCACTAATATAGCTCTAGTAATTTATGGTAGCAGTTCAGTACACCTAACAGTAAAGTCTTCCTACCAGGTCTCAGTAACTAACTAAAACAGTTACCTAATTAGCTGAATATAAAGGTAACCGCGATAATCTAGCTACCTAGATTATATAAGCCCGAGTAAAGCTCTCTCTCAACTACAAACTACTACTTAGTAGAAGCTCAGTTCTAGTTCTTATATAATTAACTTAGGGGTTAAGTAGTAAAGTAATTATAGAGCTAGATTAATTTATCGCTAATATAGCTAAAGCTACCCCTAAGGCCCTAATCTACTAGCTCCGCCTTACGTTTAAGGATTATAATAAGAAGGAAAAGGCTCTCAAAAAGTTAAACTTCTTTAGACAGGGTAGTAAAGACCTATATACGCACCTTATTAAGTTTTAATCGCCTTCTAGCTAATAAATAGTTTTAACTAGCCTGACGATATAAAGAAATCATTCTTTGATACCTCTCTTTTCTACCAACCTATAAAGACCTTAATTAGTAATATACCTACTAGTTTGATCTTCGAAGAATATAGTAGTACAGTATAACACATTAACGAACAGCTATAACAGTTTAATATCTAAATAAAGTAGAGGAACGGCTTTAAACAATGCCCTAATATATTACATAGGCTAGACCCTTTAATAAATACTAACTAAGACTCTAATAAGATAGATTAGTAACCTACCTAAATAATAACTGTTAACTCTAAGCTACAAGTAAAATAGGTAGATTAGACTGAGATATAGAAATAAAATAGAGTGGTACTTACCTCCGTTATAGTATAAACTAGCACTACATCACCTAATACCCCTATAATAGTCCACGCCGCCCTACAACCTAAGTAATAGCTTTTAGACCTTAACCTAAAGTTACTAGATTAGTTACACCCCTTACCACTACTAAGAAAGAGTAGAAAAAAGAATAGTTCTTAATAAAAAGTACTGTCGAGAGCTTATAATAAAGTATTTAAAAACGCCTTCTTATAATCTACTAGAGGTACAACTATTAATAATTACTTAGAATTACTTTTTATACTATATAGAATCTACTTCTTTTCTAGTTCTTATAGTACTAAATAAAAAGCTCTTTATTAAAGCTTTAGTAGATTCTAGTTATCTTACTTATAGTATAATTAATAATAAGGTCGTTAAAAAAACTAAGCTTTAGTATATTTCTATTTAACTATACTATATATAGTCTGTTAACTCTATAAACTATTTAATAATAAAAGAAATTATATAAATTAACATAGATGTAGAAGGCTATAAATATTCTAGTTACTTCTATATTCTTCCTCGACTAGAAGGATATAACATGATACTTAAAAAAGACTAGTAAGAACAAGAGAAGGTACAAGTTAATCTAGTAAAGGATTAATTAATAATACAAAATACTATTATAGTCTAAAATTATTATAACAAATAGTAACCACTATTAGATATCCTCTCTATTAGTACTATTACTTTCTAAACTTTATATAGGGGGTCAAAGTGAGACTAGAACACTTAAATATTTACTACTAGCTTAAGAGATATTAAAAAGGTATTATCTAAGTTTAATAAGGTGCCTACAGCTCTAGAAAAGAAGTTACTACAATAGGTTGTTAAAGAGGGTTTCCTACTATTATTTAATAAAGATAAATCAGACAAGCTCCCATCCCACTAACTAGGACTCGACCATATTATTTAACTCAAAACTAAAGACGGGAAATAAAAAGAACCTATATAAGAACCTCTATATAACATATTAAAGGACGAGCTACTTATACTTTAAAAGACGTTAAAGAAGTATCTTAATAAAATTTTTATTAGAGTATCTCAGTTACCCGCAGCTATACCCGTCTTATTTATATAAAAACGTAATAGAGACCTTTAATTTTATTTTAACTATTAAGGCCTTAATAAGGTAACTATGAAGAACTAATACCTACTCCTATTAGTTAAAGAGACCCTCAACTATTTATTAAAGGTTAAGTACTATATAAAGCTTAATATAATTACTATCTTTAATAAGCTCTAAATTAAGGAAGGAAATAAATAAAAGACTACCTTTTAAACTCGCTATAGCTTATTTAAGTAGCTTATTATACCTTTTAGTCTTTATAATCGTTCCTAGTTCTTTCTAGTCCTATATTAATAAGGTTCTATAAGGTTTCTTAACAACTTTATCTCCACTTACATCAACAATATCCTCATCTTTTCAGAAGGGTCCCACACGTAGTACTATAAGTACATTTAGTTAGTACTAAAGAAACTCTAAGAGACTAGTTTATAAATTAACGTTAATAAATATAAATTTAAGATATAGAAAGTCTAGTACCTAGGCTTTATTATTAAGGTTAGTTACAGGTTACGTATAGACCCTAAGAAGATTAGAGTAATTACTAAATAGGAACTACCACGATCGGTTAAGGGGGTCCAGAGCTTCCTAGAATTTATAAATTTCTATCGCTACTTTATCTAAGACTACTCTAGACTAATAGTACACTTATATTAACTAACTCATCAAAATATAACTTTCTAATAGAATTAAGATACACATTAAGCGTTTAAGTAGCTCAAAGAAGTATTTATTTTAATACTAGTACTAGCTTAATTTAATCTAGATACTAAAACAGTCCTTAAAATAGATTTCTTAGGATATATTTACAGTAGTATTCTTTCACAGTAGAAAAATAGAGTTCTCCGCCTAGTAGTATTCTTTTTATAAAAGAAGATCTCCCGTAAAGTATAACTATGAGATCTATAATAAGGAGCTACTAGTAATTATTAAGTGTCTACGAGAGTGGGATATAGAGCTAAGGACCGTACTAAAGTTTATAATTCTAGATAGATTACAAAAACCTAGAGTATTTTTTAAAGGTATAAAAACTAACTAAATAATAAATAAGATAGTAACTAACTTTAAATTAATTTAATTTTTTACTATAATATAGACTAGAAAAGCTTAGATCCTAACTAGACGCCCTTACTTGACGTAAACAGGACATCTTAACTAGTGTCAACGATAAAAGACTCTAAAACTATATAGCTTATCTACTACCCCTAAATCTTCAATAAGTGTAGTCTCTTACCGCTATATTTATCACCATACCTAACCATCCCTTATTTAACTAACTATGGGAACAAGGCTTGATTTAGATATATACTTTTTTTAGATTAGGGACGTAGTTATGTGGTATTAGTAGTAATTCCTACTAGAACTCTAGTTAAAAGTTTCTATTTTTAAGTACTCTATTAATAATAGTTAACAATTATACTTTTATAATTAAATATAGGTACTATACTATAAACTACTTTATACCTAGATTATTTAGGCTAGCTATAATTTACTACTTACGGTACATCTAGGATGAGAGGCTACTATCGCCCAGGTCTCTAGGTAATTCTACTAGCCTCATATAACAAACGACATCTACTAGTTTATTTATAACTATAACATATATAAAAGAGCTATACCTTAGAGAGATCACCGCTACGGGCTACTATAACCCTTACTAATAGGAGATTAAATTTAAAAAGATATCACTATTAATTTTATCAGGCTATTACCTAAGTTAGATTACTATTAGTACCTACTTGTTATGATAGACCGTCTAGGAAAAGAGATTTTACTAGAGCCCTATATAGAAATTACAGCTGAGACAACAGCTCAGACACTTATCTACTTACTCTACCGCCACTATAGGATCTCTAATTTAATTATATCCGACCGAGGTATATAATTTATAAGTAATCTATAGACGATAGTTTATAGTATCCTTAGTACTAAGTAAAGACTATTAACAGCCTATTACCCATAAATAAACAGACTTATAGAGCGTATAAATACTAAAGTTAAGAGGATACTACGCCTCTAGATTAATTATAAATAAAATAACTAGGTAAAATAACTACTAATAGCTAAACTAGCTCTTAATAACTACTCTTCTCTCTCTACTAGTTTCTCGCCTTTCTTTCTCACACATAAATTTTATCTTAAAGCGCTATAAACAAATAGTCCCGACCAGATAAAAGATACTAATAGAAAGCATACCAGGCTAACACTAACTTAGAAGCTCAAAGAGTACCTCAACATAGTATAGTCTTCTATTACTAGTACGTAATAAGAATAGAAACGCCAAGCGAACAAGACTTATTAACCCGCCCTAGTATATAGGGTCGGTAACAAAGTTTAGCTCAAACTAACAAATATACATACTAAGCGCCTAAGCCAGAAGCTAGACGAAAAAGTAGCTAAATATATAATTACTAAAGTAGTTAGCTCACATTCCTATTAGCTCGATGTTCCCAGTGGTATACACGATATTTTCTATATTAACCTGTTACGTCCTGCTACTACTAACCCACTCCCTAGCTAGTAGTAAATAAATTACTAACCGCCCAGAAAACTAGAAGAAGTTGAGATCTCCTATTATATTAATAAGATCTTAGACGAAAGAAAGAAGAGATATAGACGAGGGTTTTAATAGTAATACCTTATTAAATAGATGGGTTACGAGCGAGCCACCTGGGAACCAGCAGATAATCTACAAGAACTAGAGGCTCTAGATGTGTACCTACACAACACAAAAAGGGAGAAGAAAGAGGGTAATATAATGGGTTAGCCCCATACCACAGGAGGATAGGATGTATAACCAGCTATATCCATACCGGCCACACCATAACTAGCTACCTCCCGACCAGCCACTCCGTAGGTTATCTATTAGGTCTATCTATATAGTATAAGTAGACGTAGCGAGTATGTAGATAGTTTAGTTCTTTAAGTGAACCTCCTTGTAAATAAACAAGTTAGCACTCCTGCCTTTGTTTCAGGTGCCAACCCGTGACACGTCGGTCAGAGATAGAGGAGGTAGAAGAACTTACATTTCTAGATAAGGAGCAGGCTCCCACAGTTAATAATTAGTTTTATGAGTCTAATAAGAGCTGGGACTCTTTTATAGGCGTTAATAAGCTCCCTCCTTTTAACTTATATATAGATCTTATAGAAGAAGACCTTAGCGTCTAAATTACTCAACAAGCTAATACTTTACTAGATCTAGAGGTACCGCTAATAGCTACAGTAATTATAGAGGTGAGGCGTAGTAAAAAATAAGTTTAGTAGATAGATAATATTAAATATAGTATTACTTATTAAGATACGTTTAAGGTTATTAATTTAATAAGTTCTCTAGCGTTGTAGAGAAGTAGTAATTTTATAGGCGGTAGTTAAGGGCTAGAAGAGGATAATTCTAATAAGACATAGTAAATTAATAGTAACGCTAATAATATAGAGGATACTAAAGAGGAGGAGGTAGCTTAGAGAAATAAAGGTTAGTAGGAGAGTTACTAGTTTAGTAGTCTATAATACTACCTTTACACTCAATCTCAACTCTAACCTATCATTAATAATAATTATTACTATCACCCCTTACTCAAACCCTCTAGAACAACCTCTAGACAGCCACTAATATTAATTAGTATGTTACGGCGAATAATAAAGGTACGAGATAATATATTAAATAGTAAGAAACAGCTCATCTACTCTACTAATACTTTATTAGAGAAAAAGTAACTATTAGTTACTTTCGCCACTTTAAAAAGGTTACTAATAAATTACGCTATTTAAGAGAGATAAATAACTACTTAGTAGGTAATCTCTACTCAGTACGTACGCTATTTAGTGTTATATATTGAGTACATGTAAATAACATTAACCGTATCCTATAAACATACTAAGTTAGCCTTAGCTCTTAGTAAAGTCTCTCACTATTAGCTACTATAAACTACTAGTAAGAGCCTATCTATCAGCTAAGTTCGTCCTTACTATATCTATATAACAGGCTATATAACAAGAAAATATAGGTATCTAAAGTCTAGTAGGCGCTATTCTAATAATTATTATGGTAAGAGAGGTAACTATTTAAATAACAACTAAAAAACACCTCAGCAATTAAGCACGCCAAGTAAGCTAGGAGGTAGCACGCTAAGTAAAAGTACTCTAAGATTACTAAAGTTATTAAGAGTACCACGTCCCCGCTAGAAATATGTCACTATTAGACCTACTAAAGAAGCGGATAGGGAGTAGTAGTGAGAGGAGGAGAAGGAGCGCTTAATAAGAGAGATAAGAAAGGATCACAAGCGTAAATCTAGCTGGGATAGATGGTTGAGTGAGATGTAGTATTGTATATACGCTGAATTAGACGCGATTCGCTATCTGACTAGCTTACCACCCCCAATACGGCTTTCCTAAGGGTCACCACCCCGGGCGTGACCTCCCTGAGCCAGAACCTCCAGCAAAACCTCCAGTAAAACCTCCAGCAAAACCTCCAGCAAAACCTCCACCCTGCCATACACCATCTAACCAATACCAGCTAATTAGCCAAAGCGTGTAACAGACTACAAATTTACAGAATTTCTCCGAAAGGTCTATATTTTAACTAAATTTGGAAGGTATTGCCAGATTTCTAGCACGCTTTGCCAAACGGGCGACAATTTGCACATTGGCACCAACAGGACGTTGTTTTGGAAGCATTCATACATGAACTCTATTGTTGCATGACTCCCATGGCCGTCACAAAGAAGAAGGCGTGGCTCAGTAAGACGTTGAATTTTAGGAAGGAAGACCTCTCGTAGCCACCGAAGGCCTATCTCATTAGACGTCCAGCCGTTTATATCTGCATACATGCCCTAAAAGTACAAGCTCTCTCTTTAATCTACACGAAGCAAAGCCTACTTTTAGCCTTGCGACGTTTCTTTGGTCGATTACCATCTACGCTGTTGGCAGCAGGTCGACCTCTCTGGTACGTCAGTGTCCTTGAGCGCCGGCCAGGAGTATAGCGTTGTTTATACTCTCGAAGTCGGGCTGGACAATCCAGAGCTTCGAGGGGAACCCAGGTTGGCGCCCAGTCAACCAGGTATTCAGATTTCCCTCGACGGCTTCGCTCGTCTAAAATACATTTCACGTTCCATGACGAAGTCGTCACATCATCATTAGTGACAGTATCACTGTCAAGTAGCTTAGAACAGCGCGATGCACATTTACAGTGCGGTCCTGGTGGGGCTACACTGCCCGGATGGCTTTGACTGGCCAACGAGGGTATCCGTACTATTCGAAGGCGTCTACCGCGCCCTATGGGTTTGAACGGAGCGTCACTGTTAGTGTCGCTGCTGCTTGCTTGGATCACGTCTCCTGTTTTAGTTACTGTACCGTCGTACGTATCTGTACCCTTGTTAGCGGTAGTAATTGTTGTGAAGTGGGCAACGGATACTGTCGATTGAGTGCTACTACTGACCTTGCTAATCCACAGCGTACAGAAGTCTCTTTATATATCCTAAGTTCCTGCTCCTGCTGCCTAGCACTGCCTCCTGATCAGCACCGAGCTGAATACTGATCCCTGCTGAGCTGAACACTGATCAGCAACTAGTTGCCATCTCAGCGATGGAGGGAATATTCACAACAGTAATCAATAAAGATTGGGCCTTGAGCAATGTACTTAGTAGTGAACCCGTGTGTGACTAGCTTGTCTTATCATCATCGTCGTCTTTGGAGATCTGATTGGCTGGACTTTATGAGGACAGTCGATTCTCGCGCCTCTCTGTAGCAATCTTTCTAACATTGAATGACCATCTTAACTCTTCTGTTACGGGAGTCAACGCTGGCGACTGATTTACTTGTTTAACCGTTTGGGCAAGGTCGTTCTACGGTGCTTCAAGTGCCTTGGCCCCCCAGACTCTCCTCTGTCAGCCGAGCAGTCGGAGCGCTGATGGGTCTCAGCCATAGCATTGAAATCGCATTTACCTTAGATTTGAAATGTAAGTTCTAAGCAAGCTTTGTCCACGTGCATGAAAGCGAAAGGTATTTTACACCCAAGTATAGAGCGAAATAGTGGGAAGACTCACCCTCACGATTACCCGCATTTGTTAGAACCTTAACTACTTCGGGAGGATGCCCGTCTTGTAGTAAGGCTGTTGTCGGTTGATGCACGACCGCTGAGGCAGGCGATGACAGTGGGCCCGCAGGCCGTAGACTTTACTATACAAGACACACTTTCGTTTGCATCTGTGACAAGTACATTAGGCGTATTCATAGCTTTGTTCGATGCAGGCCTTTGTGTAAAGGGCTCCTGCTGCGCGCCACGTAGACGCTAGTTCGACGTGCTAGGCATCTGTCCTCCTTTCGACTTCGATGGACCGGAATAGAATTGAATTTCATCAAGATTTAACGGTGCTTTAGCGCGCAACACCGAAGTCACGGCTGCCATCGTATGACTCTGTAGAACAAGTTTTGCGCTGGTCGTTAGATTAGACTAAACGGACGGCAGATCCTGAGGCACCTTTTATAGTCGAAATAGTGACAATCCCCTAGAGCCCACACGGTAGCTCCATCTAGAAGACCAGGCCGTCATCCAAAAAAGCCTCTGCCGATCGCGTGATAAAATTCCCGCTAGACGCAACGCACTTAAAGCGAGGTAACAAGGAGCAGTCCAGCACTGCACTACACCCCAGCCAATCAGACTCCCGGTTGAAGCATGACTTGCACCGCGAGTTTCAGCTCGACCTTTTGCGGCGCACGCCTTTATCCATGTCTCTACTCCTGACTCAATCCCGGCTCATGCCTAAGCTCCTTCATCGTAACAAGGGATTCCCGCTTCTCATCGAGAAAAGACTACAATCTAGATAGACAGTCCCAGAAACTGGGCCTAGCATTTACAGTCTTGGAACATTTACCAGGAAACGTACAGCTTGCTGCTGGGGATAGTGCTCTACTAAGTCGAAAGTAGACTGTGGGCCGTAGATGTACGCTCTAGCACACGTGACAAGTGACAGCCTACTCTGACTGATGGTAGAGATGAGTCCGAATGTGGGAGACGCTAGAAAAGAAGCGTCAGTGTCATTAGCCTGCACCGTGATTGCCCTACGTGTACGCGGCAGACCCTCATAGGGGGCCGATAGCGCTATTTTTGACGCGGACGCTAGAACAAAGTGCGCTTCGTTAAGCAAGCGATCGCGGTCGAGAAGAAGGTAGTAGTGAAGTGGCGTGAAGGCGCAAGTTCTAGACACGACGTTGGGAAAGGGAGAGGTTGCATCTATGCCCACGCTTGCCCGCATCAAGGCATCAGATGACCCCAAAGGATAGGGGTAATTTCCGGACGCGATTTTGCCGGACCACTTTTTATAAACTAAATTAACTCATACGAGTAAGCCGTCCAAATATTACATTTATTATATAAAGGCTCAGTTAATTCTGTCAGAATCTAATAGTAAGACACCTAGCTAGAGTTTAGAAGACGCTTTAGTACCTACAAGGTACAGCTTTATATAGCATTTAGTACCAGATTAGTACAGAATAGATAGTAAATTAGTTCTAGTACTATTTAGACTCAGACTACGCTACAGATACTAGTAGCTAACGCTTAATAATAGGTTATATCTATATGCTAGCTAGGGGAGCTATATCATAGAGTAGTAAGCTCTAATAAAGTATCTTAACTTTAATAATAGAAGCTAAATATAGAGCTCTCACATATACTAGTAAGGAAGTAGTTTAGATTTAGGAACTACTAAGATAACTAGGTAAAGGAGACCTAGCAAGCTAGCTAATAGTATTATTTAGAGACAACCAGGGAGCGATTATACTTGTTAAGAATCCTAAATTTTATGCTCGTATAAAGTATATTAATATTAGCAGCTACTATATTCGACAGCTTACTGAGGACGACAAGATTAATGTCTAGTACGTGTGTACGAAGGATATAGTAGTAGATTACCTTACAAAACTACTACTGAGACAGAGGTATGTCACTAACGTGACCCAGATGGGGCTCTAGGATTAGCACGTAGTAAAGAAGTAGGGGGAGTGTTATAAGTAGTCTCCACTGTATGGGCGTTAGGTGTAGCTGGCTATGGTACAGTATTGTGACGTGACCTATTGGTAATAGGTTGAGCCCAACGACTAGCTAAACTAGGGTCTACAAGCAGGATATATAGACAGACTACTAGACACAGTAGATTAGCAAGGGACAGTAGTAGCACTTAATCGACAGTATCCGTTGCCCACTTCACAACAATTTGTTTTACGCCATGCAGACTTCAACCACTCAAATATGATTGTGTCCAATGACGGGCACCTCAAGGCTATTATTGACTGGGATGACATCGTTTCAGAATGGCGACTGGACGGTAATCTGGCGTATCCTTCTTTCTTAACACGAGATTGGGACCCTGCCATGTATGGATACGACAGTGGCGAAGAAGATGACCCATCGAAGAGAGTTCGGTGTCCCGAGGACTCCCCTGAGACACTAGCTCAGTTTCGAAAATTCTACGCAGAAAGCATAGCACGCCATCTCCATGAGACGGGGCGCAATCCCAAAGACGTGCGTCTTACACGACTCTCGCTGATCGTTCAGACTCTTTTCTACGCTTAAAAAACCCTGAGAACATGCATGAGATTGTCATGAAGCTGTTTCAAGGAGGTATTGCAAGTCATTAACAAGGAGCCAGATCTGACTTGGCCGGACTTCGATGCAGAGAAAGATTCAGACAGAGATCCGAATGATGAAGATGATGCAGGAGACGACCCCAATCAACATGCGACAGCCGCAGCGGAGGAGACAATGGGCCCGAAGCATTTGAACGATTACAAGGCACCCGGAAGGCGCGAGTGTGAGCCAGTAGCATCGGCACTACCACTTGCGAGACGAGAAAGCGATGATAGTGGCGAAGATCTTGTGGAAAAACCTTAGCAGCATGCAACTCACACGACCAAAGTCCGAGGAAGACAGGTGGTGGGACTTCTTCCTCGACTTTGAGGACGGAAAAGACGTGCAAGAGCGCATGACCCTTTTACGTGTGGGCTTTGGAAGGTTCTGGACCAAGGTTGCGGCGGGTGAGATATATTGAAAAGCTCTGCATTCCTCGTGCTCTTGTCAGCCTATGAGTATGCAACTACTGCTCGCTTTGTCAGAGTTGGCCTGCTCGTAGTCATAGCATGAATCCAGGTGCCAGTCCTGGTGTCATTGAAACAATGACATGATATCGGAGAATCACCTACGTGCCGTGCGAGCGAGGGCGTGCGCGTGACCTTGATTTCGCCGTTTGCCATTGCTGCTGCGACGCAGGCCCCATCATTTGGCCACATTCGATGCAAATCCAGACACAGCTCGTCGTCTACCTTCTACGGTGATCTTTCGACCATACTACAATAATTGCAATTTGGGGGGGAAGATGGAAGCTTGAGGGCTCTCATTGATTTTGACGGCACCGCCACCGTACCGAGAGCGCCCGGCTGCCTCTTGTATCCTGCTTTCTTAACAAGAGACTATGATCAAGCCATGTACGCGTATGAGACAGTTGACCGAAACGATGAAGGGCTGACGAATACTGGAGAGGAGTCCCTTGAGGAACTTGCATGTTATCGGGCTGCATACGTCAACAGTTGGTAGGCATGTTGCCGGGGAATGCGCGGTCAATGCCCTGCCTCATGATTCGATCAAGAAAACAATGGGCATTACCAGACGATCACTCATTGTTGAGACCATTTACATCGCTGCGAAAGAGCCGATGAGTACTGCTGGTATCGTCAACAAGCTGCTGGAGGAACTGAACACAATTGATCGACAGTTTTGCGACCTGCAGTCACAGCATACAGTGCCGTGGCCACCGGGACTCACCACAGAGGCTGTCGACGACTTTTGCAATTCAGACATGATCTTGTCGCTGGCGGAAGGGGCTCTTGATTACAGAATTGAGAGACGGCTCCAGCTTGCTTTCCACAAGCTTCTTGAGGATCTTTGAGGTAAGTCCATGCCAAGTCAATGAACAATCGGCTTGGGTGACGAGTAATCGAGCCAGTGCTCACATTGCCAGGCTATACACCACCGACACCCTATACCTCTCGATCACCCAATCAGCCGTACTATCTGTATAGAAGTTCTGGTAAGTCTGATGTGCATTATTGCTCGTATCGAGGCTTGAGCAACAAAACTGATCACCCTGGTCGCAGTAGCTGAGATATCCAGGAGCAAAGGGCGCACAGGCCTCACTATTCAGGCGCGCCGTGATCTGCTTTATTGTCAGAGTTTGGTGAAGATACTGGGAGAGAGAGTAGGTGTACACCAGGTCTGTAGTTTGGGCATGTACCCTTGTTCCATGTTTGGAAGGGGGCGCGAGTAAGGTCACCCCAGACGACGTTTGCGATGACTGCCGCCGTCAGAAGCCACGTCTGATCATTTACGAAGGCACAGAACTGATTTACTTACGGTTTTGAGCATACTTCTTATCGAGCGGGGCATTAGGGATGTACGGCAGACTACCAGTGCCGCAGATCGCATTGCTCGTTGCGGTTTGCGCCCTACGATTCCCATGAGCGGTTGCTTAACCTCCATGTGTCCTGCACTTCGCCGACGGACACTGCGCCTTCATCCAGCGCAAGCTCATGAACCGGCCTCCGTCGAACGCAGGAATCGGCACTTACATCGCTGTATCCCACGATCGCCACCTTGCCGCCAGGACATCGCCCTACGTACTCCGTCACGACATCCATCAGCCCGAGCGTCGCATTGTGTATCGCGCCGACCTGGTCCAGGCTCCCGGCGGATACGGGATCGCATAGCTGGTCGTGCCGGGCACGCGGGTCTTGATGGCTTCACTGCCGAGATAGTATATTGGTAGTAGTCCGGGTTTGGGTCATTTTGGATTTCATCGCGACCGCGGAGCGCGAGAATATGGAGGGGGCTGCAAAGGGTTGTGTCTGCAGCTTGAGGGAGGCCGTGAGAGAGGAGAGGGAGCAATGGGACAAGGAGGAAGAAGAGCATTGGAGGAGGTCGCGAAGGCAGTCAATGGACGTCAATATTTCGCTACCGCGTGACAGACTCTTGAGAATGTGGCGCCAGTGGCAGAGGATGTGATGTGGCCTGACTCGGTGGCCAGTCATGTATGCCTCAGACAGCTTTTCATGGGGTGTATCGCTGGGTTGACAGGTCTATCTATGCACGCACGTGGATGACGAGTTCTCGACCCTTTTTGGAGCAGACTAGTAATACCGACTGTATTAATTATTCCCAATGCGTGCGGGCATCGGACGTAAATCGACAAAGATATCGACGGGCGGGCTGGAAACGTTGGAGGTTCGTATAGCTTGGAAGCTTATTGCTGAGCGGGCCGAAAGGGGATCGCTGTTGGGACCGTGTAATGATGAATCGATAACGATCTGATGGCTGCCTGCTGGACTTGCTGGTTACTTGAACGCGTTGTGAAGGTACGCAGATGCTGCACTGCTGGGGGCCTGTCACAGAACAAGATGAAGAAGTGGATTTCTCTCACTGTTATTAAATCCACATGCCTGGGTTTCTTCTAGCTAAGATCGTGCATGAAGCTGTATTTCGAGACTCTATAACTTAGTAGACGCAGATAACGCCAGATCCTACGACATTCTCGTTCACGCTTTCCTGACGAGCCAGTCCATGCTCTTCTGCATGTCGCCCGGGACTAGCTCCCTAAATCGCTGCTCCGGAGGAAATCATGGTCATCGAACTCAAAGCCTGGAACGACAGTCTGTATGTTCGTCAGCTCGCCCGTCTTCGGCGTCTTTCGCGCGTCTTGTGCGATTTTTCCATAGCCCCTGCTGTTCCCTTGAGCCCCAATATTGACGAACAACTCACCTCACTAATCAAACATCCCTCCTTGCTCCCCTTGCCTGCCTCGTCCTCCAACAGGAAGCTGGCCTTATACTTTCCACCCTCAACCATCCACTGCAGCCTCTCGCCCTTTGCGACATCCTGCCCCACCACGAATGTCTCGATTCTCGCATGGCCCCCATCCCGTACCTCATCTGCATGAATGAGCACATAGCGGCCCCGGCCCTTGTGCAACGTATGCATCGTGCGAGCCTTGTTGCGGTGGAATGCACCGAAGGGCGAGGCAGGGGTCAGGAGGTAGAAGATCGTCGTGGAGGCACTTCGCGTGGTGTCCGCTCGCGTGGGCGACGCGACGAATGGGTTGTCTACCCTTCTCGCATCACGGTCTGTCTCGACGAAGTACCGCCTTCGGGGTGTTTCATCATCTTCAACTCGTTGATGAGTGATGCAATCGCCGATGGCTCAGCGTCGGGATTGGAAGAGGGCGGGAAGGTAGCATGATAGAGGTCCATGCTGGCCGGCTCATGGTTGCTGTCAAGTCGCTTTAGTTTTGGGACTTGAGATGGGACATAGCAGCCTTTTGAAGTAATATTTGGCGAAGCTGACGCGGTGCTTATGGATCAAATGGGGCCGTTTGCCTACCGAGTTTTCAGGGGACGGGCGAGGCCTGCGGTGGGGCGGGTGGGTTTTGGCGCCTCGCACGTAGCTTGAGGAAGACATGGCTCTGTGGACATACTTCAGTCGTGGATATGGGTCAAAGAAGCGAGTCAAAGAAGTTTCGGCACTTGACTCGTGCACAGAAAGAATGCAGCTTCAGATTCAGACATTATTCATCGGCTCTTTTTGTGGGGGGGGAATGCGTATCTGCACACATGTCCCCCGCCCACCAGCAAAACGCAAGCGCTTGAGAGCAGCATCACCCGATCCCGTTTCTCAATCACGCCGCATGCCGAAAACGTAATCCTACAACATTGCGAGCACAGCAGCGACACCGACCAGGCCCATCGCACTTCCTCCGACTTGACTTGTGCAGCGGCACCAGTGTACATGGTAGGTGGGGTGGCAACAGGAGTCGGGGTGTACCTGGGAGGTACTTGGGAGTGGGAGTGTATGGTGGAAGCATGGGGTACGTGTAGATACCGGTGGCCGGCGCGGATGGAGTGTAGGCGGGGGCGTTGCCGTAGGGGATGGAGGTTGGTGCACCTCCATATGGCATAGACGTTGGGGCACCGCCGTTAGCCGCCACCGGGGGCGCCAGTTGAGCCAGCGCCGGGAGACGACGGGCCG